>NC_051165.1:140751204-140793704 GCF_013339725.1 Rhipicephalus microplus
GGCCCATCTTTCATCAAATGTGATGTCACCTTATCCTCCCAAGCAGATTTGCTTCTTTACATTCCCTCCAAGGCTTTCCTGACTTCGCCTGTCATTGCTGGCGGGATGTAATCTGGGGTACTGCTAGTTTTTTCATTATGGTTGCGCTTGTACTGGTTACCGTAAAGATCTCTGTGAAATTGCTCCGCTACTTTAACTATCCTATCCACATTGCCCGTGACTTTGTCTTCATGGTCTCTTAGTGCATACATCTGTTTTTTTGCCTTTTCGTAGTTGCCTCTTCACTGAGTTGATGGTTCCTCCGTTCTTTAAAGCAAGTTCAATCCTCTTCCTCGTATACCTTCTTACATTGGGTTCCCAACACTTATTCATCAACTTCGAAAGCTCAGCCAGTTATATTTTGTCTGTTAGAATTCAAGATTTTATCCGTTCATGTTTTCTAATAAGGTTCTTCGTCTCCTGAGACAGCTTGCTAGTCTCCTGTCTAACTACCATAGCTCCGATTTCCACTGCACACTTTGTAATGATACTCTTAATAATATTATTCACTGCGTCAATGCCAAGGCTGGTTTGCTCGATAAGAACCGAGTACCTGCTCTGAAGCGAAACTCTGAATTCCTGTACTTTCCTTCTCAGAGCTAGTTTATTCATTGGCTTTTTGTGTATCAGTTTCTAACATTGCTTCTTCAACTATACCTAAATTCAAGACCGTGCTATTATGTAGTGTTCCTACTTAACAGAACAGAGCACCATTAGAGCTTCAGTATGGAACTGGCGTCCATCTTAATCGGCTTTATTCCTAACTTCGTCCTTCTCTTCTTTTCTGCCCCGGCTCTCGTGCTTCTTCTTCTCCTGCCCCAAGGCTCATACTTCTCCGTCGTGTCCACCAGATTCTGGGCTATCGTGGTACAAATAAATGACTCTGAAAACAAGTGCTGGTGGGACTTGATACCAACCTTCATTAAAAACCAGTTGTTCAGAGCCTTCCCGCTGCTTCACTTCATTGATTTCTTCGGAATGTGCAGTGATGCTTTGTACCGTCAACCTTGATAAAGCATCTGCATCGGTTAAAAGTGGTCATGGTCGGTGCGATGTGGTAAAGCCATATTCCTGCAAGTAATTCACCCATCTAGCAATACGTCCTTTAGTTTGGGTCATATTCAAGAGATGAGTGAGGGCCTGGTGATCGGTGATCAAAATGAACTTCGTACCTTCCAGGTACTTACGGAAGTACTAAATGGCCTTCAGAACCGCCCGGGCTGCCCTTTCCGTAGTAGTGTAGTTAATTTCAGGCGGCTTGAACGTGTAACTGTAGTAACCTACTACGTGTCGCTTTTTTCGGCTGGGTGATTCAACACAATTTTGATACAACCAGTCCCATAATGTGAGAAATGTGAGACGTCAGTGTTCAATTCAAAGAGTAAAGTGAAGTCTGATAAGCGTCAGAAGAAATTGTGTGCACCAAGTCACGGTGCACTCTCTCACAATCGTCACTCCAGTCAAAGGGAACGTCTTTCTGTGTAAAACGTGTGAGACATATAATGTTTACCGCAAAATCCCTTATGAAAGATCGGAAGTGCCCTGCCAATCCCAAAAACACACGCAGTGAATGCACGTCATATGGTTTCTTCAACTGGGAGATCTCCTCGGCGGACTCTTGTTTCATGGTTTTGGTGTTCCCATCGAAGACTTGTCCAAGAAACACCGCCTTTCGTTGAAAGAATGCACTCTTCTTAAAATTAACCTTGAGATGTACCAAGCTTAAGGTGTTTAACACCTGAGACAGATAGTCCTGATGCTCAGCCTCTGTTTTGGAGAAGACTATTATGTCGTGTATGTACACTTTACAGAAAACACCAAGGAATAGCCTTAGCCCGTCGTTCATGATTTTCTGGAACCACGCTGCAGTTTTTCCAACCGAAAGGAATCCGGTTATACTCGTGGAGGTCGAATGGCGTGATAAAAGCTGTTTACATTGTTTGTTTTTTCGGTTTGTGGAATCTGCCAGAAAGCTTTGCACAAGTCAATGTGGAAAAAATGTCGGCAACAACAGTCTCATCTATAATTGTGTCGATCTTAGGCTTGGGAAATGGTATGATTTCTGTTTGACGATTGAGAAACCTGTAGTCTGTGCATAATCCTGAAGGTTCCATCTTCTTTCGGTGCGATCGTTACGGGAGAAGCGAAGGGTGATACCGACGGTCATATGATATCAGCATCTAGCATCTCCTGCAACTCTTTCTTGAGCGAAATCTTTCGCTCTCTTAACTTATGGTAAGGTGATTTTCGGATGACGGTCTTGTCAGCGAGCTAAAAAAAAACCTTGTATGACTTCATCGCCTGAGGATAACTTTCTCTGCATACAAGTTCAGGTTAGGTCATTGCGATATCCTCCGCGCACATTACAACACGTAGGTTATCTTGTCTACCTTGATATGTCTCGTTCCTTGCTACAGCCCCGACCAGAACCACATCGTCCCAGTATATGTTGATCTTTAATTTCTTTTTATCTGGTCTCGATAGCAAAGAGTCGTGCGTGACCCCCTCTACCACCAACACCTCGCTCTCAATTTGCTGACCCTGAAACTCGATGTTTAAAAAGGTTCTCTTTTCATGCAACGCTACTTTTTCATTATAGCCTTGTACCCGTAGGACTCTTCCACTATGCACACGACGTGCATCCACCATCTTTGCATTTATAATAAACACAGATGCACCGCTGTCTACAAGAGCCATCATCGGCTTGTTTCCTACTTTGACGAGAATGTGAAGTAGGCTAGAGAAACTTTAACAGTCTCGTTTGGAATCATCAGGTGGGACTGATCACTTTCATTTAAAGTTTTTCTCTGTATAAACCTCCTGAGCTTCTGTGTCGATATTATTCACTCGACCTCTTGGAGCGCGCCAGGTCAAGTTATCTGTGCTACTTGCGAGGTGGCTCAATTCTCGCTGATCGCGGCTTGACTGGTCTGCTTTACTCCGACTGAAGCAGCTGCTTGAATTTAGCGGTACGCCTGTTTTCGAAGTCGATGGTCACTCCAGGAGGTCATCTAGAGTTTTTGGTGACCGTATTTGCAGCTGCTTCAAGACTTCAGTGTGTAACCCATAGATTATTAAGGCTACTATGGCCGTAGATGGAAGAAAAGGCTCAACTATCTTTAATAGACGGCGTTTCGACAAGTACTCGACAAGGGAGCTTTGCTTGGACTTGAAATTAAGTGCTGCACACTATTTATGTACTGGATTGCTTCCGCATGCGATCAAAAGTTTTTTCTTGCACTGACTTCAAGAGTCAACACTGTCTTCCTGAATGCATATTTCATACCACTTGAGCTCAGCATCTCTCAATAAACGCGCACGTTAGTGATTTGATCCTCGTCAGGGAGCCACCTGTTTTTTTCATCAGCATATTCGTAGAACTCAAGCCAACTTTCTGGACTTGAAGACACACCGTCGAAGGCATCAGGCTCTACAAAATTAGCCACCGGTTTTCAGCATTTAGAGAGCTTATAAGGGATGTCATTAGCTGGTGCTGTTGCACAATCTGTTCCTGTTGCAGCTGAAGAGCTTTCAAAACGAGGCTCACCTCTTCCGTCGAAGACCGTGATCCTGAGTCTCTTCGACGCGCCGGTTCAAGAACTAGGCAGTAGAAGGTCGCCACACGCAAGTTCACTTTTCCAGCACCTTTCCTTTGTAGTTCCGTAGTGTCCATGGCAGCCTTTCTCACAACCAAGTTCACGAGTTCTTCCGAGCAGAGCTCACGAGGTAGGTGCACCGCTGCTTCATCTGGAACTTGGTACTTCGAAAAGATGATATTGTCCATGAAGGTCTCTACAAAAAAGAACGTCACCCACATGTTGGCTTCGATTGCCGGCTGCGCCAAAATAATGTAGGGTTCCTACTTAAAAGAACAGAATAGCATTATAGCTTCAGTACGGAACTGGCGTTTATCTCAATTTGCTTTATTCCTAACTTCGTCCTTCTCTTCTTTTCTGCCTCGGCTCTCGTGCTTCTTTTTCTCCTGACCCAAGCCTCGTACCACTTCATTCTATAGTAACTGCATCGTACCTCGCCAAGCACTGTAACATCCTGCCCGGTGTCTTGGAGTGCGCTCAGTTTAAAGTCTATTTCGTTCTTACTTTCGCCATTACGGCTCCTTCATGTTCTTTTACGGTTTTCTCGTTTTTGGTAGAAGATAATTAGGATCCTTCGAATATTTTGTTTGGTGAATTAACAAACGCTTTCGTTCGCGCGCTTGTTCATGGACTGTAGAGGCATTCTCCGCCTTCTCCCAATCATCAGTGCTAGCATATGTAGCTACTATTTGTCGTCGAAATTCTTCCTATGTCGGTATGAGCGTTCCGTGGTTTTTCACGCCTCGCTGCATCCTCCAATGCGAAGTACACGCGACGCAGTTTCCTTGCTTCGTCCCAGCCGTTGGTCTTCGCAACCCGCTCGAAGTGTTCTAACCAATCCTCCGCATCTTCGAACGCGTCACCGAGGAAGGGCTCAAGCAAGCACGGTGGGGACAGAATAGGTTCCGATGATGTTACCTGGTAAGCCATCGTTTCGTTGTCTGTGGACGCTGCTTGTGTTGCTGGAGCACTGGGGAGGGGTGTGAATTCAGGCGGCTCTCCTCGAAGGCGGCGGCTTCAGCGCTGGTGTACCGGAGTCAGTTCGCCAGGTTCCAATCGTTGAGGATCGGGGCTTTGCTCTCTTGCGCCGAGGGAGCTTTTAATCATACCCAGCACCTCCATCAGAATGTAATGGGTGCAAGAGAAGAAACGTCAAAAGCTAGTGTATTGTGGGCGAACTTGTTCCCCGAAAATTATGTGCGAAAAAATCGAAGAGTCCGCTAGAGCGTTCCAAAACAAAAATTGCCCGCAGCTTCCCTCGGGGGAACACTGAGGAGGATGCGGAGCATATAATTGGTCAACGGGGTGTTAAAGTGCGACATACTTGGGTCGATGGCTAAATTGGTTAACGTGGTTGTGAAATGGGGTGTTAAATTGCGATTTACTTGGGTCGATGGCTAAATTGGTTAACGTGGTTGTAGGAGGGGGTGTTAAATGAGTGAACACGTACACACGTATGCGAAAGGGTGGCGCTGGTCGAAGGGACGTCAATCATTGTGTTTGTGGATTTGTTGGAATTCATTTCACCGCGACCTTGGACGTCGACGCGCCGTACAAACCAACCGACGAGCGGCAACTGAGCGAGCGAGCGCCGACCTTGAGTATATATACAGCGCGACGGCGCATGCACTGTCAGATGTTGAATGTTCTCGAAGCGTGACGGCGCATGCGCGTCCACTGGAGAATCAGGAGAATTGTAGAATGTTCTCGAAGGGGAGAAGCGCGCGCGGCACAGATGGTGGGTGACGGTGTATGCGCGCGTCAGCTGTCGAATGTTCGGAAGGGGGAGAAGCGCACGGCGCATGCGCGCGCGTCCAGCTGCCGAGTTCTCGAAGCGCGACGGCGCATGCGCGCGCGTCAGCTGCCGATGTTCTCGAAGCGTGACGGCGCATGCGCGCTACATTATACAGCTAGCGAATGTTCGTTAAGAGGAGAAGCGCACGCGGTGTGTAGAGGAGGAAGGGTGCACAGATGGTGGAGGAGTGAAGCGCGCGCGGTGTGTAGAGGAGGAAGGGATGCACAGATGGTGGAAGAAGGAGGAGGAAGCTTGCGGACGGCGCCGCACTACAAGCCTCGAGTACTAGATGCTCCGCATCTAAAAACTGTTCATCCGCCAACGCACCTTCTTCTTCGCCGCTCCAACGCACTCTGACTCGTACCCGCGAACAAGAGGCATAAATTGTGCGGCCACAAGCAGGAGGGTGCACAAGACTAAGGAAGCCGCTTCTTCATATTATCTCATAGAGTAATTAGTCTCTGTGGCAATATGTAGTTACTACTACCGTCCACGCTAACTTTTTCTGCACTTGAGCGGTGCCGTGCGAACGACGTTGTTGTTCGACAAATGTTCGCGATTTGGACTTCGCGAAAAGCGTTCGCTGTCGATATCCTTGTTTCGATCGCGCTGATGGAACATGCAAGATTTGAGTGCAGGGTATTCCGCACTGTTGGAGTCTGATCATGGCTGTGACACAAACGCCAATTAATGAAAAATTAACAGCTCGTGCTTCCTTGAAAAAGCAGCTGCATGATGCTCACAGTGCAAAAAATGATGACGGCGAAATATGTTTGCAAACCATCCCTAAGTTAAAAATGTGGTCCTGTGCAGCCACAACTGCCCGTTACACGCTAGTGGCCTACTACTGCGGCAAATTCGCTAGACAGGCTCGGCACAATTATTCTCAGAGTGCAGTTCTGTTCGCACGTGAATTCCAGTTCGCGCAGTTTTCTGTAGCACGCACAGAATCACGCAAAGCATTGTTGGCATACGGTTGATCAGCTGACACCACCGCCTTTTGCACTGCGGTAAGAAATGAGGTAGTGAACATTGAGAAGCTACTATCGGTTGGTAAGTTACTTTGGTTCGATATAAAGTCATTTGACGATGAAGAGTTCATCTGCTGAAAGCTGCACGAGGGGTATGTTCGTGCGTCGTATTTTTAAATGCGAGTTCACATTCTTCCGCAGCTATCGCGGATTGCACGGTGTGCCACCTATAGGCCATGGTATTTGCGAATACTCGTAAGTACACTGTTCATTGTGCGGAGTGATTCGGGCGAATGTGTTGTGGGAGCGATGAAATGCGTAAATGGCCGTGGATGCCAAAAGTGGCTCCTGCGATGTTCGCAGTGTGGAGAAACCATGCTCGACGTTTCCCAGTCGTCCTTGTTTTATGCATCATGTTCTACCATATCGCAATATTTTAACGGGTCTTGGTGCTACGTTTCCTTATAAAAAGTACAACTCAATACAGAACAAAAGGAAAGTGATAGGTTGAATGATGTGGAGCGTGTTTTGCGGCATGCTATATTCACATACGCCACTTGCGCATATTGTGCTTTGTATGTTTGGCACTCAGATAGTGTACCATTGGCAACCTTATTCTGCATGCTTAGTAAACTATGAAAGCGAAAATAAATTTCGGAATCGTAAGGAAACGAACATCATCCTACCTCAACTCTGTTTCAAGTGAGAATGACAGCCACGACAACGTTTTCTTTATAAAAGAAAACTGTATAGGCTACTCACGCTGGGAAAGAATGTAGTGAGAAACAGTATAGGCGAGTAGGTAGGCGCTTCTCAGATTCTGTTGCTTTGAGTCAAGCGCTGCGAGGTGGACGAACTTCGTTCATTTCGAACAGTCATAGGAATATGGTGAAAAGGCTCGTAGTGAGGAACTGTTTACAAAATGGAAGGGCGAAGAGGTGAGTCACTTGCTGGAGGCCTTGGTAATTTGAAGTAAGCACCTATTATCAGTAAACTACATACTTGTTGACGCAACAGTTTCGGGGGGGGATGGGGAATAGTGCAGTGCTGGTACCCTGCTTACCCTTGCTACAAGATTGATCGTGTGCTTACCAGACACGTCGACCACGCTGACCCCAGTGGGCCGACATGGATACTCCCGTTAGAGCACACGTTTGATTGCAATGAATTTCAGGCTACATAACAATAAAAGCAGTTTTTGTCACATTCTTCAGGGTAGAGAAAGAGTGGACCTTAGCTTCGCGAGTCGCATGAGTTAATATGTTGCCTCAGTTAGATTGCTATACACGAGGCGAACACAGCAAACTATACTTGACGCTCCCCCGACATCACGTATTATGGGCCATTTTACAACACTTTCAAGCACTGGCGTTGGTTTGGGGTTGAATATGTTCCGGCGCACACAGAATTCTTGTATAGAATTGTGGCTCTAACTATGACTTACTAAATTTCTATTTCTTCATTTTTCTTTCTACAAAAACACTGTCTGCACCGAATTTTCTACGACACAAGCTCCATATTGCGATATCGTATGAAGATACTCAAAACGTTGTGTGATTGCACTCACTGGTTTCTCAGGAGCTTAATAAAGTTGCCTGCCTGCCTTCCTGCCTGCCTGCCTGCCTGCCTGCCTGCCTGCCTCTCTGTCTGTCTGTCTGTCTGTCTGTCTGTCTGTCTGTGTCTGTCTGTCTGTCTGTCTGTGTCTGTCTGTCTGTCTGTCTGTCACAATCATTCCTGGCTTGATACAAGTTATGCCCCGCAGTAGTAGTCTATAGTAGTTAAGGCGCTCGATTGATAACCCGAAGGTCACGGGATCGAATCCCGGCTACGGCTACCGCATTTTCAATATAAGCGAAAAAGTTTGAGGCCGGTGTCCCTATATTTAGGCGCACGTTAAATATCTCAGGTAGCTAAAACTTCCAGTGCTCTACACTACATCGTCTTTCGTAATCATACCATCGTTTTGAGACGTTAAAGAGCAAATAACAATATCATTACCATACCCACATTCTATGGCCCGCCGTATAAGTTTATGTGTGACGCGTGCTTGAAGAAAATGGTTGTATGACGTTTACTATAAATATCTGATTAAAATTGTGCCATGACCTCTTCATCGTGCTCATCGTACACTAATGCCCCCCCCCCCTCCTCTTGCAAATTTTGGTATGTGTCAAGTCCAAAGAACGGGCACAAGAGCACACATGCAGAAATTGATAGATAAATAGATAGATAGATAGATAGATAGATAGATAGATAGATAGATAGATAGATAGATAGATAGATAGAAACGGTCAAAGTGCCTATGTGTTACTAAGAAATTCTCCGCAATTAGTAGCACCTAAAACGTTGTATCTACTAATTTTCACCTTTATTAATCGCTCATAATTCTGCGCGACAATAAAAAAATTCGCAGGAATGGAAGCCATGCAGGCAGTTAACCAGGGTGTCTGCACAGCGCCTTTTTAAAGGGGAGATAAAGCCACTTATACGAATTACGTCCGCTCTGTCAAAAGCAGTAGAAACAGTGAGTAAATATCGGCCGCGGAGATAAAGAAATATAGAAAACGCAAGGCACGCACATCAATGGCGTCGCACATGCTGATATGACGTATTTGCGGCTGCATATCTTACTCGTGTTGTTCCGCGCATGACGCTCCTTCGTTTTTGACATTAGAGTGGTCACCTAGACATACAACACACGCCTCACACAGCAAAGAGAGTGGCCGTAGGCATAGACTAATCTCATAAGGCACTTGTAGGCGCGTCGGCATTTGTTTTTGTCGCACCGGATACTGCAGCCTTACTATTAGTACAAGCGTTAGTTCAAGAATAAACTCCGTTTGTTCCAATTCCGCGCTTAAGATTATCAGATGAAGCAGCTGAGGTACTCGGCTGCTATTCCGCAAGTCGCGGAATTGAATCCAGGGTGCGATGGGTGCATTCTCGCTAAAAACAACAATGCTGTAGGCCCACGTGGTCAGATTTGGGTGCACGTTAAAGAACCCCAGGTTGTCAAAATTTTCGGAACCCTGCACTACGGCGGCTTCCATAATCATATGGTGGTTTGAGGCATTGAACCCCACATATGATATGAACATTATCAGAAGAACAACACAGCCATACATACTCGGAAATGTCTGACACTTCGGTGCGGTGTAGCCGGAATGCTGCATTTAAATTAAACCTGTAACCAGTCAGTTATATATAACTAGGAAGTGCGTAATTATATATATATATATATATATATATATATATATATATATATATATATATATATATATATATATATATATAATATATATATATATATATATACACCAGGCATTCCGCTTCCACGCAAACTCGCCCTTCCTACTTGACCACTCTCGTTACACCAGTGAATGAAATGTGGATTCTTATACCACTTTTTGTTATCTGGCACTCAGGACAAAGCGTCGGCGATCGGGTACATTAGATCTTTTTCTCCTTTTTGACAGAGTTGTTGCTAAAGGTTGAGAGCGTCCGTCACTGCCAACGTCTCATTTCACTCGCCTAACAAGTGAATGCTTCGTGTAGGCCCGGCGGACGAAGTTGTGCGACTCAATACATAGTGAGGAATTGTCGCTTTTCCTGTTGGCTGATCAGCCACATAATCACAACAGTGCTGGAACTAGTTACTATGATGAAGTGTATATGTAACACACTAGAGGATACTGAGAGAACTCATCGGTGGCAGGAAGAGAGTATATAACCACATCTGTGCCAAGGAAATATAAATCAAGGTAAGCTCTATAAAAGTGATCGTACTAATTATCATTTACACAAATAGGGTTTTGAAGCTGCACATGTTACACTGTAGAATACTTTATGTATGTGATTGACAAGTTGTGTGTGCAGGGCGTTGTGGACGAACGGTTCGAGCCCGTTGTGGGTAAATTGAAAGTGTATTGTGCTTAAGTACTACAAGGAATATACAGTCCTTCTTCGACAGTAAACTGATACTACAATAGCCATTGTAATAGGCATCGATCGGATAGTTCTAAATTATAACTTTTTACGCAATTCACGCACTATTGTCGAAGAAGCGTTGTTACCCATTACAACTATATTTCTTGAACACCAAGTTGTATTGTAGTGTCACACTCGAAATACAAGCAGTCTCCAAGGAAATAATTTAAACTACGTGCGCCTCGATAGAACAGTGGCTACGGTGCTCGTCTCCTGACCCGAAAATCTCAGGGTTAATCTCAGTGGAAGCTGTCAAATTTCTATGGAGGCGAATTGGCAGGTGACCACGTCAGTGCGATGTCAGTGCACGTTAATGAACACCAGAAGTTTGGAATTTCCGGAGCCCTCGAATACGGTACTTCTCATATTCATAACCTAACTTTACGAAGTATAACCTCATACACTTTATCATTTATTATTTAGGCTACCACATTTTCGAAGAACAAATTTCACATGTCTTAAAAAATACGTGGGAGGGCTCCTACATGCAAGGTAAATAAGAGGCTTTCTAATAACATAATAAAATGCCTAAATTTTGCAGTCGAATCACTGCTTCCCGGTTATCAGTATAAACAAAAGTAAGTGTTGGATTTTCGCGTCCAGAACCACGATATCATTATAAAAACGCCACAATGAAAAGCTCCGAAGCGTTCGGCTGTCAGTTTTAACATGCGCCTAAATCTAAGTACTGGGGCCTAAAGCACTTGCATCTCCATCGAAAACCTGGCCGCTGAATCCAGGATTCCATTCCGCAACCTTCGTTTTGCCAGTAGAGGACCATAACCACTTGATTATTAAGGCAAGGAGGTTATCAATAATGTTCGGTTGGTACTGCTGAATAAAGTAACATAGCGAAGGAAATCAAGCCAGTCATAGCCATTAAGAATGACACCTCACGTGATACTTCAAAGAGAGATATTACGTAGAACAAAGGGTGGAAACTATAACGTAGGTTACGGGAAGGGGTATGGAAATCTTTAGAAAAGCGGCATTACTGAGAGGTCCAGTTGCCTAAAAGTTTTGATGGTAGTACAAAAAAAAGAAGTCAACGCCCTTGACAAATTGACATCGTTGGCTGTTTAACTGTTTTCTAGGTGTAGGCGCTGTGTTTTCGTATATTTCAGTTTTTTTGGAGGTTGCGCTCATAACACAAAAATATAACATTTAAAACACACACGCAAACACACGTATGTAAAATGAATGATTTCTGCTTGTTTCTGGCTGATCCAAAAATCATTGCGTTCGCCTATTGCATGGATTTAAGAACTCTAATGATTTTTACGAAGGTTTTTTAGGAGTATTTCTTGGCAGGAGAAAAAAATTTTTGCACGTGCGTATGCGGTTTGGCAAGGTCAGCACAGCTCTACGAAAGCAAAGTCGATCTTAGTAAGAACATAGGAATGATAAAATCGTCAGCCTACTGCGACACAGACAATGAACCTACAACAATGACAAAATCGCGAAACGACAATGAGAAATAAAGACGACAATATGCGACCTATGCTTTCTGTTAAACGACTTAGAAATATAGATGAATAGGAAAACGAGGCACAATGTGAGAATTTTCTATCGACAAGGGGAGAGTCGCCACGTGCCTTGCCGTTCTAAAGAAGACTTGAAGAAGTATGCTGAAGCAGATAATTTTGGCCAATATATTGGGATCTTGCTCATATCTCAATGTTGAAATTGAGCCAGGGCTTATTGTACACTGAACAAAGGTAGCGATATTTCTTGCGAGAATTTTTGTTCAGTGTACTTTGCCTAAATATTGCAGAATATAAATAAATAGAAACTGTCATGCAATATATATATATATATATATATATATATATATATATATATATATATTGAGAGAGAGAGAGAGAGAGAGAGGAAGTAAGTGTATATGTGGGGCTTGTTTTTTCGTGTTTTGACACAATAATAATGAGATCTAACAGACAATAATGACAAGAAAATATAGGGAAAGTTATTAGACCAAATTTTATAATTTATTGTAATCTGAAGAAAGAGAAGTGGGTGAAAATATAACTCGCTGTGGGCAAGAACCGGTTTAGTTCCTGCCCACAGCTCTTATATTATATATATATATATATATATATATATATATATATATATATATATATATATATGCGTGCTTTTCAGTTTTCTATAACTGACACGTTCCAGGTGTAAACGCAGCATTCTGCATGCGCCTTACAGGAATGTCACAGACAATCCAGCACATCTGTGGCTGTGTGGTTCTTCTGTGAATGTTAATAATGTCACGAGGTAAAAAGGCGTCGTTGCGTATATTTTCAAGGTGTGTCTAAACATGGAACCTCAGACATACAAGGCAGAGCAAACTCCACGCGGATATCAGCGAGCGTTGTCTTTCTGTTTGCTGTCTTCCTCTTCATCTCCAACAGCGCTTCGTAGCATCACCCCCGGTGGCAAAGGCACCAACCTGGTGTTCGATTGGTCGGAGTAGAACAGCTTTAGTCGCGTGACGTGCACGATGTCAGATGATCGCGCTGTGGTGGTCTCCATAGGTTAGACTTCACAGGCGACGTCGGTGACTTGGCACAAGACTCGATATGGACCAGAGTATGGAGAAGTCAACTTCTCGCGAAGACCAACTCGCCGAGGTGGTGTCCAAAGAAGGAGCATGTCACCATGTCACCGGGATAGAAGTGAACATCCCGGTGGCGAACGTCGTAGATTAGTCGTTGCTTTTCTTGCGAAGTGTTAACCCGAAATCGGGCTACTTCGCGTGCCCGATTTCGCGTGCCCGATCATGACCGTATTTTAATGTCGTATCAAGAATAGGAGGAAGAAGCGTGTCGAAAAGCAGCGTGGGTTTTCGTTCGTACAAAAGAAAAAATGGAGAGAAACCTGTACAGCCAAGCCGAGACGTATTGCACGCAAATGTTACCAACGCCAAATATTCGTCCCAGTCAAGATGATCCGGTGAATACATACATGGCGAGCATGTCCGTAAGCGTTCTGTTAAACCGCTTCGTTAGGCCGTTGCTCTGTGGGTGACACGCAGTGGTGAACTTGTGTTTTGTAGCGCAAGCGTGCAGAATGTATTGGACTACAACTTTGATAGAAAGTATGCACCCGGGTTCGTAATAAGCTGTCGAGGAGCGCTGTGGCGAAGTATGTTGCCCTCGAGGAGAAATTAGGCGATGCAAGTTGCACAACTGGTAAGAATAGCCCGTGTGATTGCATACCGAGTCGTGTAGTCGGTGGCAACAACTATCCACTTGTTGCCTCTGATGGACAGAGGAAAAAGGCTGAGGAGGTGAAGACCAACTCAAAAATTGTTGAGATGGTATCTCTATGTGTTGAAGGCGTCCTGCCAGAAGGGCGGCCAGCGCTTTGCGTTGCTACGTAACGACGCACGTAGCGGTAAGTACCGGGCTAAAATAAGCGGCGTCGAACACGGCCGTAAGTTCCTGGCACACCCAGGTGAGCAGCAGTAGGAATGTCATACAACTGCGCGAGAACAGTCTGACGAATTTCTGTAGGTATGACTAGCAGCAAGTCAGGACCATTAGGATGCAGGTTGTAACGGTATAAAACACCATCATGGTGTGCAAACATACGAAGCGATGGAGACCTAGTGGGGTCACTCAGTCAGTTAATAATTTCTTTTAAGTGAGGATCACGTCAATGCTCCTCTCCGATGTTGATTGATTGATTGATATGTGGGGTTTAACGTCCCAAAACCACTATATGATTATGAGAGACGCCGTAGTGGAGGGCTCCGGAAATTTAGACCACCTGGGGTTCTTTAACGTGCACCCAAATCTGAGTACACGGGCCTACAACATTTCCGCCTCCATCGGAAATGCAGCCGCCGCAGCCGGGATTCGAACCCGCGCCCTGCAGGTCAGCAGCCGAGTACCTTAGCCATTAGACCACCGCGGCGGGGCAAGCTCCTCTCCGATGTTGCCAATGCGGAAAGCGCCAGGACGTGCGTGGACTCGCCACTCTCAGGAAGATCTTATGAATCTACTGGGTGACGGGACAAACATTGAGCGTCCTCATGCTGTCGGCCTGTTTTGTAGATGACAGCAAATGAGTACTCTTGTAGCCGCTAAGCGCACCATCCCAGCCGTCCGGTAGGGTCTTTCAACAATGACAGCCAGCATAAGACGTGGTGCTCCGTGACAACGGTGAATGACTGTCCAAACAAATATAGGTGAAATTCGCCTACGACCCAAACGAGCGCAAGACATTCGCGTTTGGTAATAGAATAATTGCACTCTGCTGATGATAAAAGACGGCTAGCGTATGCAATGGCACGTTCACTACCACGCTGTTGCTGTGCCAAAACGGCGCCAATACCATGGCCTCTGGGGTCGGTTCGCACTTCTGTTGGAGCGGATATATCGAAATGGCCAAGACTCGGTGGCGAATTGAGGAGCATGGTCAGGTCAGCAAATGCAGTGACTTGTTCAGGACCCCAGACAAAAACCACATCCTTCTTCTGTAGGTCTGTTAGAGAGCGTGCAATGTCGAAGAAATTGCGCGCATATCTTGGAAAGTAGGAGTAGAGGACTGCAGAGCTACAAGCGTCATTCGCACAGGACGGCACAGAAATATCCTTGACTAAGCGTACTTTGTCGGGATCAGGACGTACACCTGAAGAATTGACAAAACGTCCGAGGACAGTAAGCTGCCGACGGCCGAAGTGACACTTCGACGAGTTGAGCTGAAGGCCTGCCTTTCGGAAAACAAAAAAACATTGCCGAGAGGCGCTCGAAGTGGGTCGCAAAAGTTGGCGAAAAGAAAATGATGTCATCAAGGTAGCATAAAGATTTTCACCACTTCAAACCGTGTAGTAAAGCGTCCATCATTCATTGGAACGTAGCTGGGGCGTTGCATAAACCGAATTGTATCACTTTAAACTGAAAAAAGTCCCTCGGGTGAAATACGTGCGGTATTTTTGCGGTACATGTCATCAACTGCAATCTGTCAGCACCCCGAACGAAGGTCTATCGAAAAAAATATTTCGCACCAATAAGACAGTCAAGGGCGTCAACTATGCGTGGTAGCCGCTACACGTTTTTTGTTACTTTTGTAGTGAAGAGGAACGCCCACTACTGCAGCCACATCGACACGTTGGCGCAAGGCACGAGCTAAGACTGCCTGGTTGCTGCTGCGACGCGGCCCGTATACCCGGTCAGCTCTTGCTGCTTTTGTGCCGAGGCTGATACAGCTTTAGGCCTTGCATTTACATTATATTTTGGTGGAAAGTGCTGTGGTCTTCCCAAGTTCTGGAACTGCGTAGCCGAAAGCTGCTGTTCGTCATACCTGACGACGCTATCTTCACACCCCCACCGCCACGCAGGAGCTGTCCCGGTGCCCAGCTCTTGCGAGAACCCGACATCTTCAGCGGCACCGACGAAAAAGACCTTGAAGATTGGCTGGAATCTTATGAACGAGCCAGCGACAGTAACAAATGGGACGATCCCACAGAGCTTGGTAGCATGATGTTTTATATAGCGGATGTTGCCAACCTGTGGTACAGAAACCATGAGGCGGATATCCCCACTTGAATGACCTTCAAAACCTGCATCGCAGATGTTTTTGGACGCCCTGGAGTGCGCAAACTTTGCCCAGAACAACACCTACGAGGCAGGTCTCAACAAACTGGTGAGGATTCACCAACTACATCGAGGACATCCTCGACCTCTGTCGGCGTGTCCACCTAACGATGGCAGAAACTGACACAGTACGACATATCATGAAAGGTATTTCCGATTGATTTGATTGATTTGATTGATATGTTGGGTTTAACGTCCCAAAACCACCATATGATTATAAGAGACGCCGTAGTGGAGGGCTCCGAAAATTGCGACAACCTGGGGTTCTTTAACGTGCACCCAAATCTGAGCACACGGACCTACAACATTTCCGCCTCCATCAGAAATGCAGCCGCCGCAGCTGGGATTCGATCCCGCGACAAGCGGACGAAAGGCATTTCCGACGACGCCTTTCAGATGCTGCTCTCGAAGAACCCTGTCACTGTCTCTGAGGTCATCGAGTTGTGTCAGAGTTTCGACGAGCTGCGACGACAGCGTCTTCTCATGCGACGCCCTAACGTCCCGGATGACACCCTCTCAAGCCTGACCGCTATATCTGACCTCCAGTCACTGCTATCGCAGATCAAGGAGTTTGCACGTGCTGAGGTCGCTCGTCAGCTATCACTGCTGTCAACAGCCAGCCAACCACCGTCACCTCTGCCAGCAAACAATCGCCAGGTCATCCAGGAGCAAGTTTGCGCGGCTCTGCCATCTGCCCGTAACACTTCACCGTTGCCGAGCCTTCTTGCTTGTGCCGAGGTAAATGAACCTCTAAGCTATGCTGAAGTGGCGGCTCGACCACCTCTTGAGACTTTTACGCCACTACCATCAGCCGTGCCACTGCGACCCACTCCTCGGTTCGCTCAGTCAAGGTCCATCCAGATCAGTGTAAAATGGCGTACACTGGACAATCGCCCAATATGCTTTGACTGTGGGCTACCTGGCCCATAACGCGATACTGCCGTCAGCGCGTCCCTGTCTACCACAAGAGCTACGACCAGAGCTTCGAACCTGCCTTGAATGTGCTACCACGCCCTTCGTTCACAGGCTCTCAGCCCTCCGACCAGACGTCATCGTTAGCCGACCACCGCCCTTCTGTTAACCGCCGCTTGCCATCACCTCGACCCCGCTCGCCATCGCCGATGCGTCGTCGTCCTTCATCGCCGGAGCGAGAAAACTGATTGCCGCAGTTCCAGAGGCAGAAACTGCGTGGCCCGCGAAAAGACCAAGGCCTCTCACTTCACCAACGAATGTTCTGCACATACATGTGGACGGTGTCGCTGCACTCGCTTTTGTCAACACTGGCGCCACAGTTTCAGGGATCAGTGCTAGACTCTGCCGCTTGCTCAAGAAAGTTATGACGCCACTAGCAAGTATATTGTTTCGTACAGCCAGCGCAGGTCACGTCATGCCGACCGCTGCCTGTACTGCTGGCATTGCGATTGATGACCTCATCTATGTCGTCGAATTGCTGGTGTTGGATATCTGCTCCCATGACCTCATTTTGGGCTGGGACTTTCTCTCCGCTAATAAGGCTGTCATCGACTGCTCTCCCGATGAGATGGCATTTGAAGTGTTTGGTGACGCTGCGTTATATGATGCTTTCGAAACCGCGGACAAAATATTTGTTGCTGAAGGCGTCATCATACCACCGCACTTTTTTGCCCTTACCATGGTGTCTTGCAACTCACTCGCCGAGTCTAGTGCCTTTTTAACGCCATCTGCTCTTTTCGTTTGTCGCAAGTGTTCGCCGCTACCTTATGCCCTTCTAGAACTTCATGACGGCGTCAGCAGACTGCTCATTTTGAACCTCTTGTCATGTCCTGTAACAGTAATTCGGGGTGAGTGCGTCGGGCGTGTTTATAGTCTCGACTCTTCTGCAATTATCGACATGCCGACTGGTCCTTCCGCCGAACACGAAGTCGCTGGAGGGACCTGTGCTCATCGCCACAGACTACTAGGCCTGACGTACTAAGCAGCTCTATCGCCGACACGTTAACCGTTTCGCAACGTGCTCAGCTTGTACGACTGCTGAACAAGTTCCGTTGTTCCTTCGACTGCCAGCATACTCCCCTCGGCTGCACGTCAGTTGTGTGTCACCGCATCAACACGGGTACCAATGCGTAATTACGTCAAAGACCCTATAGCATGTCCGCAAGCGCCAGGTTATCAATGACCAAGTCGCTGACATGCTCAAAGTGGCGTCATACAGCCTTCGAATAGCCCCTGGGAATCTCCAGTCGTTCTCCTTAAGAAGGCCGGGTCAATTCGCTTGTGTGTTGACTACCGTCATCTTAACAAAATAACCCAAAGGACGTTTACCCCTTACCGAGAATCGACGATGCCCTTGACTGCCTCCAAGGTGCAGAGTTCTTCTCTTCTATTGACTTACGGAGTGGCTACTGTAAGTCCCTCTGGCACCTGAAGATGAGCCGAAGACGTCCTTTGTCACACTTGATGCCCTTTACGAATTCTGTGTCATGCATGCTGGTCTTTGCAGCACGCCCGCAACATTCGAGTGCATGTTGGACAATCTTTTGCGGGTCCTGAAGTGGAAAACATGCCTGTGCTACTTGGATAACATGGTTATACTTTCACAAGATTTTCCAACGCATCTCCGCAGGCTAGATGAAGTACTGCAGTGTTTTACTGAAGCCGGCCTTCAGCTCAACCTGAAGAAATGTCGCTTCGGCGGAAGTCAGCTGACCATCCTCGGCCATGTTGTATCTAAAGAGGGTATTCTCCTTGACACCACCAAGCTGTGGGCAGTTGCAGAGTTCTCTAAACCTGCATCTCTGAAGGATCTGCGCAGCTTTCTTGGCCTCTGCTCGTATTTCCGTTGCTTTATTCAAAATTTTGCGATGATCTCCGCCCCCTTGACTGAACTTCTAAGCCCTGACTCGAAAAGTTACCCTTGGTCACCCGCCCTTGACGATGTTTTCAAAAAGTTGCGCCACCTGTTAACCTCACTGCCAATGTTATGTCACTTCGACCTGACTGCTCCGACTGAGGTACACACCAATGCCAGCGGTGTTGGACTCGGCGCCGTGCTCGCGCAGTGAAAATCGGGATTCTAGGAGTACGTAGTCACATACGCAAGCCGTACCCTCGCCGAAGCGCAGAACTATTCTGTTACAGAGAAGGGGTGTCTTGCAAATATATAGGCTCTAGTTAAAATTAGACCATACCTATATGGTCACCTCTTCGGCGTAGTCACCGATCACCATTCGCTTTGTTGGTTATCCACGTTGAAGGACTCCTCCGGCCATTTAGCTCACTGGGCTTTGCAGTTGCAAGAGTATGATATGCGTGTTGTCTACAGGTCTGGTCGATGTCACACTGATGCCGACGCTCTATCACGCTCCCCTGTGTCTTCCGAAAGCTCTGCATGTCTATCTGTCGTGGACGAAATGGTTGCGTTCCCAGAAAACTGTGACATGGCGTCTGAGCAACGTGAGGATGACTGGATCAGCTCTCTTCTGCGACTCCTTTCAAAATCGTTGACTTTTCCACCTTCCCAACGTTGCGCTGTCAAGCGGCTCAATTTGAGGTCCGCGATGGCCTCCTTTATCGCAGGTATTACAAGTCTGACGGCCGAAAGTGGTTACTGGTCATATTTCGCCATCTTTATGCTGAAATATGTGGAGCTTTCTACGCTGACCCTCTGTGCGCACAAGCGGGCATCTTCAAAACATACACTCGGCTTTCCTCCCGATTTTATTCGCGAGGCATGTACACCTTTTTACGCAAGTACATTCAGTCATGCCCGCAGTGCCAACGACGGAAAGCTCTGCCTCATCATACCTCTGGTCTGATCCAGCCAGGCCTTGTGACCGCATTGGAATCGATCTGTACGGGTCTCTTCCATTTACGGCTTCCGGAAACCATTGGACCATTGTCGCTGTCGACTATTTGACGCGATGCGCAGAAACAGCCGCTTTGTCTGCTGCCACAGCATGCGACGTATCTTCTTTTCTCCTGCGTAACTTCATTCTCCGTTATGGCGCAACGCGTGAACTTCTCAGCGACAGAGGGCGTGTCATGGTCACCCGAAGTCGTCAACATCTCCGTCTTGAGATGTTGTCCGAAGTCGTCAACACACTCTTTGGTGAATGCCGTATCATTCAGCGGACTACCACAACTTCCCATCCGCAGACGAATGGATTGACGGAAAGATTCAACCGTACCCTTGGTGACATGATATCTAAATATGTTGCCTCATACCACTCTGGTTGGGACTTCATTCCGCCTTTTGTGACGTACGTACACGGGAAAAGGACGACGAAGTGTCTATTTCATAGAACGCTTGTACCCTTGTCTCAAATTTTCTATTTGTTTTACCGCAAATTCTGGGAGCTGCTGCTCCCTCCTTGCGAGAATGGATGAAGATGCCTCTCAGGATTTTCGAGGTGGACAACCGCTACGTCTGGCAGCGGCTAGGAAACGTGGGACCACCTCACGTGGCACAGACAGCGAGGCAACGGAGCTATATTCCGACGGTTTCGAGTCATCGGATGACGACTACACAGTCGTCATGAGCCGCAATGCAAAAAGAAGACTGCTACGAATATCGTCGTCGACGAGTATATCCACCGTGCAGGCTACCGCGCAGCGTTGTCCACACACTATACTCTTCATGGCTGGGGACCCTTCAGCCAACCTACGGCGGCTTAACAGGCAAGTCCTCTCTGCATGCCTCGAAGGACTCGCTCCAAATGAAATTAAAGACGTCAGGATCAACTCACGGAAGAATATTCTGGCAGTTGATGTTCTACACCGTAGTGCGCTGCAAAGCCTACAGAACATCTCGGAAATCGACAGAGTCACAGTTAAATCAGTGATCCCCACTGACTGTAAAGGCATTGTTGGCGTCATTTATGACGTGGACATTTCCATTCCCGCTGACGATTTCCCAGTCTTGATAAAGCCAACTACAGACGACATCCTCATCAAGCACATCACAAGGCTTGGCCAGTCACGATGCCTGAAGATTGTTTTTGAGGGAGACAGTCTTCCCCAACACGTCAATGTTGGCCACGTTCGCCATCAGGTCCGTCAATACATACCGAAGCCCCTACAATGCTTCAGATGCTTCAAGATGGGACATGTCAAAGGAGTATGTACCAGCAATGTTGTATGCCCGCGTTGTGCCGAACCTCATTCAGAAGACACCTACCACGCAACTGCGTTCAAATGCTCCAATTGCCACGGCGCTCATAAAGCGTCGTCTGAAGATTGCCCACGAGTGAGAAATGAACGCGCGGTGCTGAAACGCATGGTGCGCGACAATTGAACGCACAGGGAAGCCGCTGCTACTGTCAGGCGACGTCGGCGTCACCACAGAAGATCATCACGCAACGCGGCATCTGCCAATAGAGACCCGTCATCTCAAGCAAGAACTGACCCCTCATCGTCAAGCTCTGCGAAGACGAATACACCGAAAACAGAATCAGGGTCAAGACTCCCACCTCGTGAAGAGTGGCCATCACTTCCACGAACACAGCCTGTTTCAGAGGTGCATCAATCCCCGCCAACCTCGATGCCATCACGAACCACTGATGAAAAGACTACTGAGGATCGCCAAGTCATCAACATGTTGCAAACCCTTATGAGCGCAATGCGCATGCTCCTAAGCAACATGAACACCCCATCAGCCAAGAGCGCACTCCAAGTGCTGGACACTTTGAATCCGGTGCTTGCAGCTCTAAGGTAAAACGATGGACCGCAACATGTTATCTTTTCGCGAGGAGGTCAAGAGCGCAGCTGTCCTTCAGTGGAATGCCAGAGGACTTAGGGCGCGTATGTCCGAGTTCCGGCAATATGTATTCACAAACCAGTTCTCCATAATTGTGATTTGTGAACCGAACTTCTCAGCCCAGATGAGACTGTCTGGATATGAGTGCTTTATGTCTTCTACCCACGGAGAGCGCAGCAAGGTCGTTGTGTTCATACGGCGCGACTTAACTTATGTTCATCACCCTGTACCCCCTGACGAAGAAAACCAGTACGTTTGCCTAACAGTAAAAAACAAGAAGACCACATTCACCATCATCGGAGCCTACTTACATCCATCAAGTCGTCTAGACCGAGAGCGCTTGCGCGGAATTTTGAATTCGACTCTCCAGCCATGGTTGATAACTGGTGACTTCAATGCCCACCACTACTTATGGGGAAGCTCCAGGGTAAACACTAGAGGTAGACAGTGTCTTTCACTTCTGAATGTGAACTTATCCTCGTGAATGACGGCAGCCCTACTTATCTGCGCGGATCGGCCTATAGTAGTTGCCTGGACCTCAATTTCGTCTCACGCTCGTTCACACGCAGAGTGCACTGGTTTTCGGATTTGGAAACAAGGGGTAGTGACCACATCCCAACATACTTGAAGATTGACGGCTTACCAAGTCTCAAGTCTTCCAGATCCGTCCAGTGCACCGATTGGCAAAAATACAAGTTAATCATGGAAGACTATGTTGGCACCTCACCTTTCAACCTCGAGGACGCAATAAAGAGTGCCCTACAGTCAACGACGCGTTCGCTTCCGGTGAGCTCATCTCGCACTGATATGGACATTGATCTCGAGAAACTCCGAGCGATTCTTCGTCGTGCAGAACGACGTTATAGACGCACGAGGTCACTTGATGATCTGAGAGTGGCCAGGCGCACACAAAAGAAAATACAGCGTTACATGGACAAGTTGGACAAGCAACAATGGGTATCTTTTTGCGAGTCTTTGGTACCCAAAAAGCCTCTGTCACTAATCTGGCGAACAGTCCGGGGTCTTCGTACAGCCATTACTCAGCGCTACCCATTAAAATCTCTGGCACTTCACTTACGCTGCAAAGAGATTGATGTCGCAGATTCCTTCTGTCGAAGGATTGCCTGTGACTCAAATTCAACTGGGACAAAGACGCCCGATTTTTCTGTATCTCCATGTGATCGCCGAATGGAGATTTCGTTTTCAATGGACGAACTAAAAGCTGCGCTTGCTTTGTGTAGACGTTCTTCAGCGCCAGGACCTGGCGGCATCACTTACCGCGCTCTGTGTCACCTAGGAGATCAAGCTCGCAGGCACTCTTGCAGCTGTACAACGACTCCTGGCAAACTGGCATTGTTCCACAGGAATGGAAGTCAAGTCGCCTGATTCCACTTCTCAAAGCCGGCAAGTCACCCTTGGACATTTCCTCTTACCGCCCGATTGCCCTCGCGAGCTCTGTGGGAAAAGTTATGGAAAGGATGATTTTAACGCGTCTGGAATGGTACTTAGAGTTCTACGAAAGATATCCAGATGCCATGTCGGGGTTTAGACGAGGTCGCTCGTCAATTGACAATGTAGTTGACTTGGTGACATATGTAGAACACAAGAATGCCTGCAAACGGTTATCTGCTGCTTTGTTTCTTGGCGTTAAAGGGGCCTACGACAATGTCACCCACGAAGCCATTCTCAGCGCACTAGAAGGAGTGAGACTCGGTGGCAGGATATATACGTGGGTTCAGAGCTACCTACAGAATAGATCATTTCACGTGCAGACAGAGAATGGCCCGACACACGAGTATTTCTGCATCCGAGGAGTCCCGCAAGGCGGAGTGCTAAGCCCGACGCTGTTCAACCTAACACTCATTGAACTAGTTGGCAAGCAACCAAGCAGTGTACGACTTTCCATTTATGCTGATGACATCTGTGTGTGGACATCAGGTGTGACTCGACTTCAACTTCGCGCTCGACTTCAGAAGGCAGCATCAGTGACATCGTACCACTTACGCAAACAAGGGCTTGAAATCGCAAGTGAGAAGTGTGCAGTCGTGGCCTTTACCAGAAAACCAATGTCCGCTTACGGCATATCAATTAACGGGCAGTTGGTATCATACAGCCGGAGTCACAGGTTCTTGGGAGTCGTAATCGACCGAAACCTGTCTTGGACACCCCACGTAAACTACGTGAAAAAGCGGCCGACTGCCATTTGTCACTTATTCAGGTTTCTTGCTGGGAAAAGTTGGAGAATGTCTGTCGAGTCTATTTTAAAGCTGTACAAGGTATTATTTACTAGATTCCTGCGGTATAGCCTACCTGTTATATCTAACACGTGCAAAACGAACCTGCGCACAATCCAAAATATTCAAGCCCAAGCGCTTAGGATATGCCTTGGTTTACCCCGCTGCGCATCGACAGCTGAAACAATTGCCATTGCACAGGACTACTCGATCATGACGCACATCACCATTGAAGCGATGCGTACGTACCTCAGACAACATGCAAGGAATCCTTCCAACCACTTGGCAACCCTTGCTACTGAGAGGCCCCGCACGAAATTTAGTGCAATTGTCTGTGCTCATCGTGCGTCGTTTACGTCAGGTTTTACGCCTGCAGAGAAACTGGTGTATCCTCCATGGTGCCTGACACTTCAACAAGTAAAGTGTGGGATTGGGCTAGTTGGTAATCCATATTAAAACTTCTAGGCGCATACAACTTCAGACAACTAACATAAGAGACGAGGACGAGCGCAGACTTTCAACTGATTTATTACTACTACGACACACATATATATATTAGAAAGAAGATAAGATCACTTGCTTAAGCAAAAAAAACAACACACAAAATCAAAAGGCGAAAAGAGAGATTGCAAAACACCACGTGCTCACCCTGGGCCCTCACGTGCCGAATTTAAAAACGCCAATTCTTTCCCAGATAATGCTATCGAAGGTTTGCTGATGCAGTTACCTCGAGCAATTGCTGCAGCTTCAATTACAAGTCTTGTGCCTTCATTAGGGTGGGACGCGAGAACCCTTGTCTGTTCGAACAAAGGCTGGCATCCACATTCGGAACAATGAGCGGCCAAAAAACCGTCCCGTCCTGCATTTCTTACTTTCTGGCAATGTTCTTGAAGTCTTACATTGAGGCACCTGCCTGACTGACCGACGTACTCAAGTCCACAAGACAAAGGTACGCCATAAACAATCCCTGTTGCACACTCAACAAACTTCTTTCGGTGCTTAATTTTGCAGCTACTCGTAGTGGTTCCTACGGGGCTTGTTTGGACAGATAATTTTGACAATTTATTCGGTGCGGAAAAAACCACTGACACGCCCGCTCTCTGGCCTATTTTCTTGAGTTTATGCGAGATACCATGTAGATACGGTATCACCGCCACCCTCTTGGGAGTTGCTTCTTGGAAAACGTCCCCATCGTTACCGGCCCTTGATTGCCTGCGCAGCTTCTCACACACAGAGACTAGCAACGAACCGGGATAGCCCGCTGCCTCTAGACGGAGAATCTGCCTGTCGAAACTTCGCTGGACTGAGTGGAAACAAGATTTTGTTAAAGCGTTATATAAACATGCCTTTACAATTCCACGCTTCACCAGTTTGCTGTGAGAAGACGCGTACGGTAAAAGGAGTTTTTTCCCCCGTGGCTCATACGTCCAACACACTTCATTGTTCCGAATGTGGATGCCAGCCTTTGTTCGAACAGACAAGGGTTCTCGCGTCCCACCCTAATGAAGGCACAAGACTTGTAATTGAAGCTGCAGCAATTGCTCGAGGTAACTGCATCAGCAAACCTTCGATAGCATTATCTGGGAAAGAATTGGCGTTTTTAAATTCGGCACGTGAGGGCCCAGGGTGAGCACGTGGTGTTTTGCAATCTCTCTTTTCGCCTTTTGATTTGTGTGTTGTTTTTTTTTTGCTTAAGCAAGTGATCTTATCTTCTTTCTAATATATATATGTGTGTCGTAGTAGTAATAAATCAGTTGAAAGTCTGCGCTCGTCCTCGTCTCTTATGTTAGTTGTCTGAAGTTGTATGCGCCTAGAAGTTTTAACTTCAACAAGTACGTGTTTCAATTCCAGGAATACAGAAAAAAATCAAATTTGCCTTCATCAGCCCTAAAACAATTGAGCTTGAGCCATCTGCACGAAATGTAAAACAACCACGTGCACATATACACCGATGGTTCAGCCACAGCGTCTGGTTCTGGTGGTGCGGTGGTGATTCCAGCTAGAGGAATCACTCTGCGAATCAGGCTGTCACACGTCACTACGTCCACAGCGGCAGAACTTGCGGCTTTGCGTGGCGCCATAGAGTACATCAAATCCCAAAGACCGAGTAAATGGGCTGTGTTTTCCGACTCAAAACCAGCCCTACAGAACATGCAGTCAGTCCTTCGACGAGGTTGCCATGAACAATTAACTTACGAAGTTGTCAAGCTCGTTCACCACGTCACAGAAACAGGCCACGAGGTCAAGTTTCAGTGGCTTCCTGGCCATTGTGGGATTAGTGGCAATGATTCCGCAGACAACGCGGCTCGCACATCGCACCAAGAAGAACACACCCTTCCGATTCCTTTGTCAAGGACTGACGCTGCACAGCAACTTCGTCACCTGGCACGTAGTCTGAGTCTGCAGGAGTGGAACACCCCAAGCATAAGACATACGAGACTATACCAAATAAACCCTCGACTGGAACTTGGACCTCCATCCGGACTTCGTCGACGTGAAGCTTCACTTCTTTGTCGCCTTTGGTTGGGGGTTGTTTTCACAAAAGCATATAGTAACCTCATCGGACTGACCGACAATGCGGAATGCGACGTCTGCTGCACCAAAGAGGACATCGACCATCTGATATGCCATAGCCCTCGATTTGCCTCTGAAAGACAGAAGCTTTCGGACACATTGCGACAATTGGACGATCGGCCACTCTGTGTGCAGATGCTACTAGAACACCGTCATCGCCTTTCATCGGCTCAAAAAGCAGTCAAAGCTGTCTTGTGCTTTTTGAGGACTACAGGCCTATGTGACCAACTTTAACTTTTGTGTAGTTCCACCGCTGTATCCGCGCCAGCTGATTGACTGCCAATCATCCTTTTAGATGCGGAAGCATCTTATACTCGCGCCTTGTAGTGCGCCGTCCGCGCCGTCCGCACCGCTTCTCGAACATTCGACAGCTGACGCGCGCGCATGCGCCGTCGCGCCGTCGCCCACCATCTGTGCCGCGCGCGCTTCTCCTTCGAGAACATTCGACAGCTGACAGCGCATGCGCCGTCGCGCCGTCGCCATCTGTGCCGCGCGCGCGCTTCTCCTTCGAGAACATTCGACAGCTGACAGCGAATGCGCCGTCGCGCTGTATATATACTCAAGGTCGGCGCTCGCTCGCTCAGTCGCCGCTCGTCGGTTGGTTTGTACGGCGCGTCGACGTCCAAGGTCGCGGTGAAATGAATTCCAACGAATCCACAAACACAATGATCGACGTCCCTTCGACCAGCGCCGCCCTTTCGCATACGTGTGTACGTGTTCACTCATTTAACACCCCCTCCTACAACCACGTTAACCAATTTAGCCATCGACCCAAGTAAGTCGCAATTTAACACCCCATTTCACAACCACGTTAACCAATGTAGCCATCGACTCAAGTAAGTCGCACTTTAACACCCCGTTAACCAATTATATGCTCCTCATCCTCCTCAGTGTTCCCCCGAGGGAAGCTGCGGGCAATTTTTTTCTCTTTCTCTTCTCTTTCCTCTCTCTCTCTCATCTTTATGCCCCCTTCCTATTCCCCCAGCGTAGGGTAGCAAACCGGGCATGTGTCTGGTTAACCTCCCTGCCTTCCCTCTTGTTGTTTACCCCCCCTTGTGACGTACGCATATAACACTGCTCCACAGGCAACTACGGGCTTTGCGCCATTTTTATTATTATATGGCCGAGACCCTTCCACCACACTACATACCAATCTACCCTACCACCGAGATTCCTCTGAGTCGACGCCTATCTCTGAAGCTGCCCGCCATGCTGATCAATGCCGTAAGCTCGCCCAGTCGTTTACAACCATCGACCAATGAAGACACCAATCTCAACGTGAGGATAACCAGCCGTACCCTAACTTTTTCTGCACTTTCTTGTGTGGCTTTGGGTTCTCGCTGTGCCTACAGGCCTTTCCTCGAAACTTCTTTCAAAATACCAAAGACCCTACCGCGTTGTCTCGCAGACTTCACCTGTTAACGATATGGTCGAACCCGTTACGCCATCCACAGACCAAGGTTTTTGGAGTCGTGAAACCGTTCGCGTACAGTGGTTGAAACCTTATTACTATCCGCTCGTACACTGTTCACCATGAGTCGCCAGGAAGGCTTCTTTTTTGACGGGGGACGAAGTGTAGTGAAAAGGAGTGCTCACTACTGCAGCGACATCCACACATTGGCGCAAGGCACGAGCTAAGACTGCCTGGTTGCTGCTGCGATGCTGCCCGTATATCCGGCCAGCTTTTGCTGCTTCTGTGCCCAAGCTGATACTGCTTTTGGCCTTGCATTTACATTATACTTTGTTGAAGTTTCGGTAATCGACACAAAAGTGCCAGCCTTTGTCCTTCTTTCTGACGAGCACGACAAAAAAGCCCAAGGGCTTGACGAAGGTTCTATGACATCCCGGGCAAGCATTTTGTCGACTTCTTTTTGTATGATTTGACGCTTAGTCAAAGAATTGCCGGCGTTGATACAATGCTTCACAATGGTTGTTTGACCTAGTGGTTGGTCATTAGGGTCAAATACGTCTTGGTATCAGGCGAGAAGGACACGAAGAGCGTGTACAGGTCAAGACGAAAAATCTGATGCGATCATTTTTGTGATCTTTTGGAAAACAGTTTGACCCTAATCAGGGCTCGTGGGTATTGGGTTATCCACTGCTAAAATGAAACTGTGGTTATCGCAGGCCAGGGAAAGGGAGATACTCGGGGCGAAACTTGTGAGCATAGTCCAAAATCGACGAGAGAGAGACGTGCGGTATTGTCCTTTTTACTGATGATCATGTGCGGGAACGTGACGTTTTGTGAGCAGAGGATGGCAGGGTTGAGTGACACGACGTAATTAACATCAGACACGGGTGGATGAGGACAGACCGCAAAATATTTATTGGATAGAGAAGTCACGCGAACGTAATCCATGGAACGTAGTGTGCTTGGTTCAATATTACTATGATAACGGTTTATAGTCGGACAAGTGAGACCACACCCGTAGCACAGTCAATGAGAGCTGTAAGAAGGAATAGAAAATCAAGTCCTAATATCAGTTCATGTGGGCATTGCTCCAATACATAAAACAAAGCAGAGGTATGGCGTCTGGCAACAGTGACCCCAGCAGTACACAGTCCAGTGACAACTGGAGTCGTACCATAGGCTCAGCGGAGTACAGTGATCGAAGCTGGAGTGAGAACCTTCCGTATTCTTACACGGTGGTTCGAGTTCATAACTAACACGTGAGCGCCGGTGTCGACTAGTGCTATGACAGGTGCGCCGTCGAGTCACCGACATCTACTTCAATTAGGTTGTTGTGTCCAGCTAGTGTAAACAGAGAAATTTCGGGTCAGGTCGTCGCGGCAGGCTCACCTTAAGGAGCTGCGCCCGTTAGTTTTCCGAGGAACAGCGGGAGCAGGAGGGGGGAAGGAGAACGAAGACGCTGAGAGCGAGACAGGAGACTTGACGACGAAGGAGAGCAGTGCAGTCGGGGAGGCGTCGATGGTGTAGCAGCATCGTGTTCGTGGTTGGACAGTCGGGAACAGCAGAACGCCGATTATCGGAATAGTTGTACCAGGGTTGCGAGTTCCAGGAACTATGGCAGTGGTGGGAAATGTGCCCGACGCGTCCACAACAGAAGGAAAGCGGCCGTTTGTCAGGAATTCTCCATTCCGCCAGGCTCCAGTACCGAGGATGGGCGTACGAGTTTCGGGGCAGATCAGGAGGACAGGATGGATGGTAGTCTGATCGGTGTAAAACATCTGGAGTCGGTGTAGAGCATCTGGAGCACGAGGTAGAGCATCTGGAGTCTGACGTTAGCGAGCTCCTGACGTAAGACGGTCTGTATTAAGGAAATCGTGTAGAAATCGTCGTGGCCATGACTTTGCCTGGGGACTGGAGCTGCAGCGTCGATTTCGCGGCAAACGAGGCATACAATGTTCTCGCCTGCAGCAGGAGCAGGTGGCGGAAGGATATCCTCGCAAGTAGACGTCACCGCTGTGTTGGAAAGGCGTGGAAAGCTAGGAGCAATGCGACGACTTTTCGTTTCTTTATAGCGCTGACATTCGCTAATAACGTCGTCGAATGTCGACGAGTTGCGGAATACGAGGATAGTGAAGGCATCATCCGCGATTTCTTTAGGAACGTGCGCGACCATTTCGGATCCAGGAATCGTTTCGTCAACCGTGCGGCAGAGGGCAAACACATCTTGAATGTGAGTCACAAATGACTCGGTGCAGATCTGCACTCGGCACGCGAGTCCTTTTTGTGCCGATCAACGACGCCCGATAGTCTTGCCGAAGAGGTCGATCAGTTTGCGTTTGCATATGTCCCAACTGGTGATCTCTTCCTCGTGGTTGCAAAACCAAACTTTGGCCGTGCCCTCAAGGTAAAATAGAACATTGGCCAACATGAGCGTCGGGTTCCAGTTGCATAGTGCACTCACCCGTTCGTATACCTGAAGCCAATCTTCGACATCTTTGTTGTCAGTGCCGGAAAGGGTGCCCGGGTCGTGTGGTACACACTAAACGAAAATGACCTGAAATAACCTCAAAAACTTGGTAAACCATTTGTCCTCTAGCGCACTACCTCTCCTGGTTTTTTTTACCACCTACTATCGAGGTAAAAATTTACTCTCGTGCTAACTGAGTTTTTGAACGTAGGGAGAGTAGTAATTATTTACCTTAGTGAGCTTTTGAGCGAGTATAGAGAGAGTAAATTTTTACTGCCTTCACAATGTTTTTGAGGTTATTTCTGGGAGTTTTTTCTGGGGGTAAAAAAATAAAAATTGACAGGTGCATTCGCCCAGAGTCGACTAATTTAATAAATAGCAGAATTGATTGAATTTATTAAACGGCCGAACTGGTGACTCATAGATTTACATACGGACAAACACGCACACACAACAAATGCAGAATAACACACCACTCGAACAGACTGCACGCGTTGCTCAACTACATTTTGACAATCCGGTATATATAGGCACGACTTTTTGACCGGCCCTGTAGGACCGGTAGGAGAGCTCTTTTTTTGCATTGATTAACAACAACGGTTGAAGGTGCAAGCGTGAACTTAAGGTGGGCTGCAGGGAACTAAATGTCACACCGACCTTTTAATATAAATCTACCCAATCTCACCTTTTTGAGTATCCAATAATTACTTGGCACACCGGGCTCATGGCCCCACGCGTGTTAGCACTGCTGATCCACAAGTCCATAAAATATACATAAGTACGCACAAACCATGGTGGCTCAATGTTTTTCATTGAGCGACGGTGCACAAACACAGTAGCAGCACGTATTCATCACAACGGGCGTAGAGGAGCGGTGCACGCCTGCACACAAGCTTCTTACCGACGGCGTACTAGGCCTTTCTGAGGAGCACGGCTATCCGATGAAACACAGCTGGCGATCACAGAACACATATCCTGTGCGAATTTTGTCGTCATTTCAGCCGCAAATGAACACGTGACCGCTATCTTACGAGGATGGGGCGGTGTATGTATACTTCCAACGAAAGACCACCGTACGGGTTTTCTTCGTGCTCACCGGCAGCCGCTTGCTGGTTCCGTCTGCCTCGTATCGGCTACGCACTACATGTTTGAGAACAGTTGGTGCATGAGGTGGGCAATTCGGGCAGCACTTTACTCAGCAGACATCGCCTACTGTGGAACAAAAGATACGCGACGCTTCTTTCACCTGTCCCGGCGACACACTCCAACTGGTCACTGGTGGCCGCGGCTCGGCGCCGACGACAGAGTGAAGTATTTCGCTTATTGCTTCTCCAGTAGGCAACACGGACGATGACACCAGATTGATTTTGTTACCACTAACAGATATTCGCGATTCGGCTTGGAAGCGAGATATCCGCGACGTGCAGGTTCGGAGGCGCTTGGAAGCGCACTGTCGTTTGACGATGTAGGAAACACGTGAGATCATCAGCCCCACCAGACACACAGATACCAAGCTTCTTGCACCGTCTGTCTCCAAGGCACTACCGCCGAGCAAAAGCCAAAATTTGCGAAAATATGCAGGATAACTTTCCACAGCAGGTTTTCGTTTTTCTTTTTTTTCTTCTTTTGAGATTTCCTGTCTTTTTTTTTCTTTTTTGTTCACAGAATGCTGTTCTCGCTTGTTGTGCTTACGCTGGCCCCAGTTCCAGTGAAAGTGCGTTGACTCGAGGTCAGACCTGATGCACATCGATGCCAAAAAAAAAAATCTGTGATCCTCGCGTACCTCTAGGATTCACTGAGAGCGTCACGATGGGGGTATGGGGCAAAAGCCACCGAAGCATCTGCACCTTGCAGTCACGTGGTATTAAAATCTGAAACGCAGGTTAAAAATCACGTGATAGAAAACTCCCTACGTGGTAAAACTAGATTTTGACATCCTTTTACTACTTGCCTGAGAGGTGGTGGTAAAACTATGTCATGTACCACCTTTTACTCCTACACGAGGTAGTAATTTTAAACGCAAGAGAGTTTTCAGAGGTCATGAGCCGCAAACACCCCAAACTCGAATAGTTTTTGCTTACAGTGTAGGGTCAGGATAACAATGCGGTAAGCGGCGGTTTGTTGTGGCGGGGCAGGCCCGGCTGGCCGAGGCACGGTTGGAGACATTTCTGATGCATCCTCGTATTCCTCTTGAACAGACATAGAAAAGGCCGCCAAGGAACGTCCGCTACGAAGAATCGTCGTGATGGTGAAAGGGAGAACCCACACTCTCCACCAAAATGTTACGGGTAGAAAAGGCGTCATCGAGTATATTTACAAAGTGTGTCTAAACACGGAACGCCAGACACACAAGACAGAGCCAAGTCCACGCGGATATTTGTTTGTTTGTTTATAGCCTAGAATCTATGGCTCACCCACTCTGGACGATCGGCCAAGAGAACATATGGTCTCATATGAACGATAACTGCACTATTGCTTACAAAAAAGGGAAAAGTTGTAAATTGAAGACAATATACTAACAAAACAAAACACAAATATTAATTCAGAAAGTGAGAAAAAAGAACAAGAACTTAGACACTAATATAAGAAATATACCTTGATTTTGGAAACCGACCAGACAAATGAATTTACCAAACCCTATTATTGTGGTATGTTTCCGATTTATCCACATTTCCAAAATTACATCTCGACCCACTTTTTTAGTATTTGTTAAATTAGGCCTTATTTTGTAAAACGTTTAGAGTCTAGAATGAAATTACACAGCACATCGATTGCATCTCTGTGGCAATTTTCCAAAACAAATGCACCAAAATTTAGAACCTTTTCTGTGGTTAAATTTAAACATAGCTTCGCAAATGGAATAGCTAGAAGTGTTTTCCTAATTACTGCATAGTTATGACATGTGTGAAAATAATGTTCAATAGCTTCTGATTTTTTGCCGAACTGACAAAAGGGGGAAAGTGTCAGACTAGCTCTGTGAAATGAAAATTTAATTGAGGAACACGGACCCGGAATCTAGAGATGATAACTTCAAGTTTCTTTGACGGACTCCACTGAGGGTTCTATGGAAATTCGAGGAGCTGATAAATTGTCCATTTTGTGATATTTTGCAAACTACCTATAAAAATAGCGAATTTCCTATGATGTCACGTTACTCTTGACAAACTTGATAAAAATGGGCTCGTTTAGTAGACTACTCAAGCAGCGGCTAAGTGAGATCGTCTTTTTCTTCTTTCACTCTTTGATCTCACCCAAGCAAACCATGTGGCAATAGTCCCCCCCTTTGAAAGCATCGACTCGATGCTCGTAAATAAAAAAAATGAAGCTATACACACGCAGATATAGATAACCAAAAGAGGGAGAGTGCCACTACTCGCAGCGCAAATGAGGAAGTTTCGCCAACGCTTGCGCCAAGCGCAAAAAGAAAAGGCATAAAAACACAGGAGAACACAAACAGCAGCAGCAACGCAATGTCACGGCATGTCGTAGCACGTGAAACCACAAGGGCTACTGTGTGAAGTAGGGCTTCAGCCGAACGACATGCACGGTTTCGGGCCGAAGCTGTCGACGAGAAGACGCTGCGCCGTCCAGAAATACCTCGTAGGTAAGATCTGTGATTCGTCTAAGAACCTTGTACGGTCCAAAATAACGACTTAGGAGCTTCTAGGATAAGCCTGGTTGCCGGACAGGGATCCACACCCACACTCGGTCCCCAGGGTGGTAGGTGACATTTCGATGACGGAGGTTGTAACGTCGTGCGTCTGCATCTTGTTGGTGACTGGTGTTTATGCGAGCTAGCTGACGAGCTTCTTCGGCGTATTGAGTGTATTGCTCAGCCTCTTCAGCAAGTTCATTGCTTTGGTCGCACGGAAGCATAGCATCGAGCATGGTTCGCACGTTGCGTTCGTAAACAAGTCGGAAAGGCGGAAATCGCGTTGTTTCTTGCGTTGCCGTATTATAAGCAAACGTGATGTATGGAAGAATCTCGTCCCAGGTTTTATGTTGTACGTCCACGTACATTGACAGCATGTCCGCTATGGTCTTGTTAAGCCTCTCTGTCAGTCCATTAGATTGCGGATGATAAGCCGTTGTTTTTCGATGACTTGTGCAGCTCAGTTTAAAAATGTCCTTCATCATTCGTGCTGTAAACGACGTCCCTCTGTCCGTAATCACGCATGACGGGGCACCATGCCGTAGGACGATTTGGTGCACGAAGAACTGCGCGACTTCAGAGGCCGTGCCACGGGGTAACGCTTTTGTTTCAGCATAACGCGTAAGATAATCTGTCACAACTATAATCCATTTGTTCCCAGATGACGACAAAGGGAAGGGCCCGAGAAGGTCCATTCCCACGAGGTCAAATGGTGTCCGTGGTGGTGCGATCGGCTGGAGCAGACCCGCGGGTCTCACAGGCGGAGTCTTGCGGCGCTGGCACTCACGGCAGCCTTTCGCATATTGATGTACACTAGTTGATAGTCGCGGCCAGTAATACTGTTGGCGTACTCGGGCGAGAGTTCGCGAATAGCCCAAATGTCCTGATGTGGGCTCGTCGTGGCACGCAAGGAGGATTTCATCACGCATGTCGGTAGGAACAACGAGTAGGAAGGCTTTGTTGCTACCACGGGCGTTTTTCTTGTAAAGAATGCTTCTTCTTAGACAAAAAGAGGGCAGTTCGCGAGCAATGTGTTCAGGAACCTGAGAGTTGCGGCCTTCCAGGGAATCAATTACTGGGCGTAATTCATCGTCTGCCCGCTGCTTTGACATAAATTCGGAGTCACTAACTGCTCCGAGAAAGGCATCTTCATCTTCGAAGCCCCTGACAGCGTTCTCCACAGGTGCTCAAATAAGCGCGTCGGCGTCTTCGTGTTTGCGCCCTGACCTTTACACAATGGTAATATCAAACTCCTGCAAACGCAAACTCCACCGTGCGAGACGACCGGATGGATCTCTGAGATTTGCCAGCCAGCAGAGCGAGTGGTGGTCAGTCACCACTTTGAAGGGACGACCATAGAGGTAAGGCCGAAATTTGGTCGTCGCCCACACGACTGCGAGGCATTCTTTTTCTGACGTAGAATAGTTGGTCTCAGCTCGAGAAAGAGTACGACTGGCGTAAGCTATCACATGCTCAACGCCACCGTGTCGTTGTACAAGGACAGCGCCAAGTCCGACGTTGCTGGCATCTGTATGAATTTTTGTAGCAGCGTCCTCATCAAAATGGCAAGAACAGGGGCTGATTGCATTCTCTGTCGTAACTCTGTGAACGCTGTATCTTGTTCTGCGCCCCAAGTAAAGGGTACGTCATCTCGGGTGAGTCGCGTAAGAGGTTCAGCTATCTTAGAGAAGTTGGCGATAAATCGGCGATAATACGCGCACAAGCCGAGGAAACGGCGTACTGCTCTTTTATCTGATGGAACAGGGACGGCGGCGACAGCAGAAGTTTTGTCTGAATCAGGTCGCACTCCATCCGCACTAATGGCATGTCCCAGAAATTTCAGCTCTTCATAGCCGAAATGGCATTTTTGGGGTTTCAGTGTGAGTTTAGCTGTGCGAATGGCTTCCAGAACAAATCTCAGACGCTTCAGATGTTCTTCAAAGCTCTCGGAAAAGATGACCACATCATCGAGGTAGACAAGGCAGCTTTGCCACTTCAAGCCAGCGAGAACTGTGTCCATCATCCTCTGAAAAGTGGCTGGTGCAGAACAGAGGCCGAAGGAAAGAACTCGGAATTCGTAAAGTCCGTCTTGAGTCACAAACGCGGTTTTTTCTCGGTCTCCTTCATCCACTTCAATTTGCCAATAGCCACTCTTTAGATCGATGGACGAAAAATACTTCGCACGTCGTAATCTGTCGAGGGAGTCGTCGACCCGTGGAAGCGGGTAGACGTCCTTTTTTGTGAAGCTATTAAGCTTCCTGTAGTCAATACAGAATCGCAGCGTTCCGTCTTTTTTCTTCACTAGAACGACTGGCGAGGACCAAGCGCTGCTGGATGGTTGAATAATCCCGCCATCGAGCATCTCTTTTACTTGTGTCTGAATAGCCTCGCGTTCTTTGGCAGAAACGCGATAAGGCTGCTGCCGGATGGGGCGGACGTCATCGTTGGTAATAATTCCATGCTTCGTGAGCTGTGTTTGACGGACTTTAGAAGAAGAGGCGAAGCAAGATCTAAACTCCCTTAAAAGGCCGTGAAGTGCAGCCTTTCTCTCGTCTGACAGCGTCAAATTAATGTCGATGTGGTCAAGAAATTCCTCATCCTCATGCGTTTCCTCGGACGCGAAGCACTCCGTGACGTCGGCAACAGGTTCTCCATAAGCTAGGGTGGTTCCGCGGAAAAGGTGCCGGTGCTCGTAATTGAAGTTCGTAGCTAGTATCGTTGACTGTCCGTCACGGACGCGCACAACACTTCGGGCGGCGCATACACCTTGGAGCAGCAGAAGTGATAAGTTGCTTTCAGCCACTACGTCGCCGTCTTGGAAGTCTTCACAAGTGACTTCGATGGGAACAGTTGCTCGAGGTGGCAGCGTCACACTGTCGTCAGCAACACGCAGCGCAAGTCTACGGCAGTTATCAGCGTCTCGATCTGTTGCGCCTTGAGTCGAGAAGGTAACGATGCGCTCACGGAGATTTATGATGGCACCGTATTCTCGAAGGAAGTCCATGCCGATAATCAGCTGACGCGAACAGTCGCGAAGAACGAGGCAGCTGAGCACAAACGTTGACGCACGAATTTTCACTCTTGGGATACAGCGACCCAGTGGTGTTACAACGTGTCCTCCAGCTGTTCGAATTCGCGTTTCATTCCACGGCGTGATCACTTTCCTGAGATCTTTCGCTAGCCTCCCGCTGATTATCGAATAGTCTGCACCAGTGTCCACCAATGCACTGACCTGAAGACCGTCAACCAGCACAGGTATGTCGAGTGACACGCGGTCACTAGGTTCAGATGCGGATGTCGGCGTTTCTTCGGCACCGCGATTATTCTCTGACGAAATGCCTTCGGCGTTGCGTGCAAGCGTCGACGGGAGGTCTTCCGCACTTTGAGTCCCAGCGACCTTGCCCCCGAAGGCCGCTGCCTTCAGTTTTCCCGACGAGGGCTCTGGGAGCGTTCCCGTGCCGTCACCCCGAAACGTGGCCCAGTGGCTGCGGGTCTCCTCGGAGATGGTGACCGCGAGTGCCATCGTGTAAAGGGTGCACGCTGTTGCGCGAGATACTCTTCGATATCCCTTGGCGTTTGACCAATTCGGGGACGAGGGGAATTGACGGAAAATCCGTGCAGTCCAAGTTGCCGGTAAGGGCATTCGCGGTAAATGTGACCAGCCTCACCGCAATGATAGCAGAGGGGTCGTCTGTCTGGCGTACGCCAGAGATCAGACTTGCGCGTCGGTGCACGGCGACTATCGATGTCCAAATCAGCGTGCGCTGACTGAATCACGACTGACGGTATTATTGTCTGGGTCGGGACGTATGGCATTGTCTGGATTGGGACATGCGGCACTGTCTGGATCGGGACGTGCGGCACTGGCTGGATCGGAACTCCTTGACCCGAAAGAGGAGTGGCAGATTGCAAGGCTTCCGTGTACGCACGACGGCGACTGTCAGTAGATACAGGAGCCGTTTGCGGATCAACCGACGTGGGCGGAAAACGATGGGCGTGCAGCACCTGCTGGACCTCGTCGCGGATGACACTGGTGATAGAACCAACATCGATTTGCCTTGTCCCGTACATCTTTTCTATTTCTTCCCGGACGACAGATCGAATGAACTCGCGAATCCATTCGGGGCTCTTGCTCCCAGGGATGGCGAAAATTTCGGGAGTTGAGGCAGCATTCACTTGATGGTCAAACTGGGCAGACCGTTGGTGCAGTACACGCTCCATTGTTGCCGCTTCAGTGAGGAACTCAGCAACACTTTTGGGGGGACTGCGCACCAAACCAGCAAAAAGTTGTTCCTTCACACCACGCATGAGGTGGCGCAACTTTTTTTCTTCTGCCATAGCAGGATCCACTCGCTTGAAAAGCCGTGTCATGTCCACGACGTACAACGAGACGGTCTCGTTGGGCATCTGGATGCGTGTTTCTAGTGCACGCTCCGCCCGTTCGCGGCGGTCGGGACTCCTGTAGGTCTCCAGGAGGCGACGCTGGAACTCGCGCCAAGATGTCAGAATATCATCCCTATTCAAAAACCACGTCTTGGCACCGTCTTTTAGGCAAGTGTACACGTTCCGGAGCTTCGCGGCATCATCCCAGTAATTGATCGCTGCGACACGTTCGAACTGACCCAGCCAGTCGTCAACATCTTCATGCTGTTCTCCGTAAAAGGGGCTAGGCATCAGCGGGTTCTGGACGGTGCAGTTGATCGGCGTGGAAGGTGTCGGAGCTTGCATGGGATCTTGTATCGAAGTCATAGTCGCTGCGTCAGTGGTTGGTGTCTCAGGCGGTAGGCCTCGTTGGCGGCGGCTTACTCTATGAACAGGGGTGTCCACGGGTGCAGGGCTTGTGTTCCGGCTGCTGGACGGGGTCTTGGGCATCGGGGTGGATTGTGAGACGTTGTACCCAGCACCTCCACCAGTCTTGTCATGTTACTCTCGACAAACTTGATAAAAATGGGCTCGTTTAGTCGACTACTCAAGCAGCGGTCAGAGAGATCGTCTTTTTCTTCTTTCACTCTTCGATCTCACCCAAGCAAACCATGTGGCAATATCTAACCGCTGCTAAGCATTCCAACTCGGGAAGTACAGAAATAAATGATCCCTCAAGTGATATTCACGCTAATGCATCCGCCAACTCATCTACTCGTAATTTGCAGTGACCTGGGACTCACACTAATTTGAAGAGTTTTGATTGTGGTGCTGCTAATGTGCGGAACGCTGCTAGGGCACGAGATTGTTCTGAGGTTCTCAGAGCTGCACCCACCGAAAATGAATCTGTCAGGATGATTGCACTGTTTTCGGTTGTAGGAATTTTTCGAAGTGCTAAAGTATTAGCTGCTAGCCCGGCTTCAAATATAGGAGTGAAATCTAGAAGCCTCAATGAAAAAGACCAGCCGAGGAAATCAGAGGCGATTCCAATGCCTGCCTTTTCATTCTTGACAGAAGCATCTGTAGTTATTGCATTCTTTGTTTCTGCATGTACCAAATAATATTTCATTGTATCGGTAAAAAAATTTTAAGAGATTGCAACTTGGCTTGTAGGGGAAAGATTTCATCGTACTCTATCTTAATGCTGAGGATTGAGGAACTAGTTTCAATTATCGCGCTAGTCTCCACACTTATGCAATATAGTTTCTTTTTAATAAAAAAATTATCGGAGGTGTATGAAATCAGGGCCAATGTGCAAGAAATAAGGAATCAGGGTTCTTGATAAAAGCGTACTCTAATCTTCGCACCCCTAAACTGTAGAACTTTAGAAGGGTTTGAACCAATAGGATGCGGAATCGACAGAGGAGTGTAGGCAATCGCTCTTCTTGATAAAATTGGTTATTCGGCACGAACCTGGGAAATACGAGGCATATTAGCAGGGCTTCTCGCTCTAACATTACTAGTGGTTTAATTTTGTAACCAGCGGCCCCCGAGAATAATACACACCCAAATTCCACTATTGGTCGCATATACATTTTATATATAATTAACATTATGTCTCTATGTAGCCGATATTTTCTGTTGCTTAGCCTCCATAAAAAGCCTAACGTTCGTTGTGCCTTTGCTGTTATGTATTCTACGTGTTGGCTCTAATTTAGCTTTTCATTATAAGTCATTTCTAAGTGATTGACTGAATCTACTTGTGGAATAGGTTGTTGATTATATAATACAGAAATCGAAATTGAATTTGATATGGGAACACCAAGAGAGCACTTTTACTGATGTTCAGTGATAATGAAATACCAAATTTCTAGAGTATTATATATCTTTGCAATTTTCGGTGTAGTGAGTAAATGTCACTCTACGCAGCGAAGAACACGATATCAGCTGCATAAATGTAGACACGGACATCCTGAACAATCGACACAGAGCTCAGTAGTATGTTGAATAATGCTAGAGAAAGGACGGACCCTTGGGGAACACCACGTTTCGGTTGGAATTTTCGATAACGACATCCAAGCTTCACGCAATAAAATCCTCTTGATTTTAGGAATTCTGCTATCCACTCAATGATATAATGAAAGAATTTAGTGCTCTGCAAGGTGTTCAGTAGAATACAGTGCTCGACACTGTCATGCGCTTCAGCTATGTCGAGAGTGACTAATGCTGCGTATTGTTTCCTTTTACGAGCAAGCTGTATTCGACTCTCTAAATCCGCATGGGCGCACCAAATTGAGCATTCATTGCGAAAACCAATTTTGTTTGGTTTTATTATTACCTTATTTGTCATCCAGATGTGGTTTCGGCCATTTAAGACCCTCTCTACGAGTTTCACTATGTTAGACGTTAGCGAGATGGGTCTGATGTTTTCTATGTTAAAACCTAATTCTTGCTTTTTAATAAAGATTTACCTTAGATACTTTCCAGTCATACGGTATCCAGGCGTTCTTCAAAGTGTAGTTTATAAGATTGAGGGCGTCGCCAGGTGATAGCTTGAATAAAATTCCAATCATCGGAACTGTGATTCCATCTCGATTAGGAGCTGACGAGGGTAGATCTCGAATTACTTTTGATGCTTCAGACAGCGTTACGTTTTTGAAATCGGCGCTAATGCTAGAATTTTGCCAGTTGAAAGCCATCGTCGAAGAAAGGATAATTTCTAGAGCTCTGCCAATTGACACTAAAAAGTTCGTTGTTTCTTCCAATGATAGTTTTTTTATCATCAGTATTCACTGTAGATGGCGGGATTTTGTGAGATCGCATATACCGAAATTAAGCTTTCTTATTTTTAGGTTTCGGGAGAAAATTGAAATGTCTTTTATCATATTCTTCTTTAGCCTGGGCCACCGTGCTTTTAAATACAGTGGCAAGAAATTTATGATCTGACCAGTTCTTAGGTGACTGATTATGTATTAACTTCTTCTAAACTTCCTGTCGTCGTCTGTGATCTCGTGAACAGTCGGAATTCTACCAGGGGCTATAGGGTACTCTTTTCGCCTACTGAACTGCAAATTCAACTTTTTTTGTAGGCCCTTTACCTATACTGCGCTGCTTAATTTCATAGCTTTAGCGTCATCACCATCTTGAGAGGGAGAGTCTAAAGCAGCTTTTAGGTTCTGTTTAAATGTGGGATAGTGCATATAGATGCAGGCATGGGCACATGATGGTTCGATAGGGCAAGCGATTTTGAACAATAAAGGAAAGTGGCCACTGTTGGAGGTGCAATGAAGGGCTGTCTATGATGTACCAGCAATAGTCGAGCTTAAAAACTTTAAATCTAAGGTGGAGCGTGAACGACATCGAATAAATGTGGGAGTTCTAGCGTTAAGGCACAATAAATTGTTGTCTATGGACCAGTCTCAAAACTGTTGGCCACATTGCTCCGTTCTAAAACCCCTTTGTTTATGGTGAGAATTGAGGTCACTAACTAGATTTCTTTTCTTTACTGCCTGAATTAGCAGCCATGTCTAACAATCTCGTGTCTTAAAGGCCTGCAGGAATGTGGACGCTTATTAGCGAGAAAGGCGAGTATCCTGGCAAGGCAATATCTACCGCAACATTTTCCAATTCAGAAGACATACATTTGTATGAGATTTAAACTTCAAACTAATTTTATTGTTTTAAAGAAAGCTAAGCCTCCACCTTTGGACGGACGATTTAGTCAATAAGATTGAAAGTTGTGTAGGTGAAACAAGTGATGTGTGGAAAGCCAAGTTTCTTGTAATGCAATAATAGCTGGATCGAATTAGGAAGACAGCTATAACGGATCTGTTATGGCTGAGTGAAGAGATCGGCAAATACAATGCTTTTTAATAGACCCTACGATTTTGTGAGAATGGTTTCAGCAACTACCTTATCTAAAATACTTTCTTTTAGGAAATTGTTTTTTGAAAGGTTGTCCATCTGGTATTTCTTGCTTTTTACATGCTTTGGCGAGCCAGGTTTTTTCGATACAGGCGATCTTCAACGCTTTAGGTATTTGAGATCTATGGCCATATCTTGTGTATCCATAGAAACTTCCAAT